>JBAMNC010000300.1:0-35000 GCA_037902135.1 Cetoscarus ocellatus
GGGTGTGGTTGATCTCCGCTTGAACAGCCTTTGCTACATGGGATGGTCACTACCAAAAGTTAATGAATGTCTTTGAGAGGAAGTGCTTGTGCAATGCTGAATATTGTGATAGTGATAATTCTCGGGTAAATAAACATGTGAAGGGGTAATTTTAGCTCTGAGGCTTGTATAACTTTCCTAAAAATTTGGCTGAAAAACTGCTGTTGCAACAACAAATTTTCCCCCTTGCAATCTAAGAAAGTAGTTATACTCAGTTGGCCAAAGCTGTGGGGGGCCTGATTTATCCCCTGGGCCACCAGTAGATGATCACTGTTTTATGCTAACAAAGCCCCTTTTCCATTACACAGGCAGAGGAAAAACGCAGGCTATGCTGTGACCTGAAGAAGTTTCAAAATAAAGGAGCAAAGTGAAGCACTGTACATGTCAAATATAGTCATGTACATGCCAATATAGTCAGCTATCACCCCAACACCCCAATGTACCCACTTACAAAATTATGCAGAACTCATGGCATCTGCAGCAGCGTTAAGGCTGTCTTCTGTATTGGTTTTCTCCAGACATGGGCAGAGCTGAGTCACTGTGGTTAATGTTTTCACTATTGATAACAACCTCATTCAACCCCTCTTCAAAAATACTGACCTATCCCTTTAATGCACACAGCAACGAGACTATGTACATGTTTGTAAATAGTCGTGTACAAACAAGACTGGTTACAGTGAGATAGGAGAAGCCAGATTTAAAATGAGCTGTTACTCTGTGCAGCTTAGATATCATATACTGCTAAAATAGTGTTGCCTAGAGATATATTGAGTGGGGTTGCTAGGTTACCATTTTAATTGGTGGATGTGTGAAGCCAATTCAGGGCTGTGAGGGTTTTCCAGCATAGTGGGCCAGCTAGTATAAAGCAAAGCTTGTGCCTCCCAACACATCAAACCTTTATCATCCAAGCTGATACAGATCTAATCCCAAACCTGTAAGAAAGATAAGTGAATCCATCTTGAAGTTTAAAATAATAATGACAGGGTTAAAAACCATTTTAGAAACCAGCAGTTCTCTTTAAGGAAGAAAGCCATAGTAACCATATAAGTTGCCATGGTATTAAAAAACAAAACCAAAATAGTAAAAGGGAAATCTATAAATAGAGAGCCAAGGTAGCCTCCAGAGAGTGCACCTTGATAGACTGAGATGTGGGCATTGAACTGCCTGAAGCTGTGAGCCTCTATATCTATCAACAAAAAGATTGCTAACACCATGGTGAATGAGCTGGGTGCCTCCTTCTCTTGTCTTTCCCTGCTCTTGATGTCTCTTTTCACTTTGCCTCGTCTATAATTATCTCTTATTCTACAGTGACTGTTGTCATATCACATGTTATCCCCTTTGCTGGTGGAGCAGCAGAATTTCTGCCATTTACAACTCATGGACAACAGTAGAAAGCTTTGTCAAAGTCCATTAATACTCCATAGAGTCTCTCAAGCTTTTAACTAAGTAAGTTTGGGAACAGGTAAACTCAGTTCTGTTAATATGAAAAATACTGGGCTGAAAAAAGGTTGGACATACTGAACATAGGTGTGCGATAAATAAGCACTTTAATGAAGAATCCTTGTTAAGCATTTGATGAACCATTGACTGTAGAAAGAATTGGAAAAAGCCTTGCGATGTCAGTTGTTTGATAATCAGAGAGGCTTCAGAACATTCCTGAGACCAATTTATGGGTGCAGTCATACTGTAATTGACCTCTCAACCAAACTTAAGATCAACCTACTGACAGACAGAGAAGTCAAGGCTGTCTGACCAATTCATGCCAATTATGTCTCTAACTGTCCAAAACCAGAAATTCTTAATGAAATAAAACATGCAATATAAAAAAAAGTTCACCTCCCATACAATGAGAGCCTTTAGATATAAATGGACTTGAGCTTATATAGGGCTTTGCTTTGCACCATAGGTCACACCTACCAATTTATACCCATTCACTCTCACATTCACTCACTGATGGTTGGAGTATGTTGTTAACACACAACTGATGCAGCTGCGGGGTGCACATAACTTTTTCATTGGGTTACTCAGGTGAGTACCAGGAGATGGTGTTTGGTGCTCACCCCATATGTAGAGTGGTCTTAATGAGTGCAGTCTTGCCCACTGTCCTCTGCTTCAGCTTCCTGCATGATAGATGATGAAGATGCTGCAGATGCACCTCCCTGGTGCACTTGGTTTTTATTATGTTGAGATGTGAGAATCCCCTCTCACAAGCTACACTGCTTAGAGGTAGTGTAAGAGACTGCTTAATCTTCTTCTTGATGTTGGAGTAAGCATCTGGGTTACTTGTATTTACTATTTGGACCAAGTCATACACAGAAGAGACTCCCAGATATTTTTCTGCCTGCTTTAAGCGCATCCATTCTGTCACAGTAGTGTCTTTGTCAAGTTGCAAGGTGGCCTCATGTTTTTTGAGAATGCTGCAAACTATTGTGTTTACAAAACTGTGGAGGTCTTGCATTTCCTGAGGCCATGTTGAAGAATCAAATACTAAGAAATGATCACATGACTTGAGAGAGTCACATCTGATTTCAAACTCTTCAGTTTCCCCCTTGAGTAAGTTTATCTTGTCTCTGTCAGCATCAGCATTAGAAACAGTGTGTGCCCTGTGGCCTTCACCATCAAGCAGAAGTGTGAACTGTCCTATGACCACCATGAGTTCATCCTTACATTCTCCAATGGTCAGCTTTTCCTTCTGAAACCTAAAGGATATGGTCTTCAAAATGTTGCCTGTGTCAAGCATGTTTGACAGAAAGCACTCGATATTGGCCAAGTCACTGCTTTCACTCGATCGACTTTTCCAGAAGAGGGGATGGAACTTTCTCGAAGACGGAGAGGAGCTCCATCCATAAGAGATAAAAGGCAATGGTCTCAGCTTTGTAGCCAGTTGGGTGATGGTACCTCATTCAACTCATTCATGCTGGTTTGTTGATGTTCATCCATTGGACTTTAATAAACTAGTATCGGACTTGGATTCTTATCTGCTTTCTTTTTTGAGGACAAGGAGTGTAAATTGGAACTTGACATTTTGGACATCCGTAAGTTTCGTTTTGTTCAGGGCAAGTCAGCTGATTCTAGGAGGAAAAGACAAACACGACAGCATCCATGCCTGATTATTCCAAAAGCATCTGGGGCCACATGTATAAAGGGTGCATACGCACAAAAATGCGGCGTACGCCCTTTTTCATGGCAAAGTTCAGATTTACCAAGAGTGAAATGACGATGGAAATATGCGGTGCCTCATGCCAACTTCTTGGCTGTCGTACGCACATTTCTACAGCATTTGTTCCTTTGGCGACACTTAGAGGTGATGCTGGGAAACTGTTAAATAAATAAATGTGAAAACAATGTCCTCAGACTGAGTGATGTGCACATCGGAGACATGTGAACAATTAACACTGATGAACAATTTAAACCCCGGTGTCTGCAGTAACATGCGTGGATATAAAAGCACGCGTAAAGTGGTGAAAAACATACCGTTAAACACAATGGCTGCTCAAGCACTTTTAGAAGATACTGTAAATGATGCAATGCGGTAACAGCATGTAATCAGAGACAGAGAAGATTTACTGGTACATGACAAAAACTGGCTCATCAGCCGCTTTAGGTTCCCGAGGACAATCCTTCTGGAACTGTGCTCAGAACTGCAGCCGGCCTCAGCACAACACAGCGAGGAGCCATGCGCTGCCTGTGCCCGTACAGGTGCTGACCACACTGGGGTTCCTAAATCGGGCATCCCAGAGGGGGCTGGCCGACCAATTGGGACTGTGCCAGTCAACCCTGAGCCGAGCCATGCCAGCTGTGTGGGACGGAATTATCCACATGTCAGCCAGGTAAATCAAATTCCCACAATGTAGCTGAACAGGTCAACATTAAAGTGCAATTTGAAGCGAGAGCTGGTTTTCCAAATGTGGTCAGAGCTACCGACTGCACACACATTGCTATAAAAGCGCCATCACATGATGAATTTGTGTGTGTCAACAGGACACGTTTTCATTCAATCAATGTACAGATCATAAGTGATGAGCAAATGTAGTTAACCAACATTGTGGCGAGGTGGCTTGGTACAACGCACGACTCATACATTCTGAGCAACAGCATGGTTGTGAACAGACTACAAGCTAGCACTGTGCACGATGGGGGGCTTCTTAGTGAGTAAATTTATTCAAGAATTGTCCTAATTTTAATCTCCATGATGCACATTGAGCATGTGGGCCCCCAAATTCTATATTCACAGCATTACTACTAGTCAGTGGTTAAAGTTAGTGAGTTGCTGTGATTTGCTGGTTAAACCACAGCTTAAGCTCTTTCTAACAAGCCCCTGATTGTCTCTGTGTGCAAAGTACTCATGTTAGTAACCCCGTGCGTAAAGTGTGAAATGTCTTAATCAGCCTCACCTTTTCCCCGGCACACTTCTGCGCTGATTTGAAACAACAGTGTTTGATCCATGGAAGTATTGTATAAAACTAATGAATGGAAACTGTAAATCCAGTTTACTTGGATACCCTTTTGATGTTGAGCAGGTAGTGCATGTGCCTCACAGAGAGAGGGTTGCTGATTCGAACCCTGTGTTGGTCAGGGCCTCTCTGTGTGGAGTTTGCATACGTGGGCACTCCGGCTTCCTGCCACGGACCAAAAACATGGTCATTAGGTAAATTGGTGTGGGTGTGAGCGAATGGTTGTCTGTCACTCTGTGTTGCTCTGTGATTGGGTGGTGACTTGTCCAGAGTATACCTTGCCCCATGCCCAGTCTCAGCTGGTAAAGACTCCACCAACCCCCAAAGAGGGATGAGTGTTATAGATAATGGATGGATGGATTTACTGCATGAACCAAGGAGGCCACTTTCACACCCTTTCACTTTTTTTTTAATGTTTTGCCATGTAAACAATTATTTAGTTAATTTTAATAACACCTTGGAGGGTGTGAATCTTGAATCTACTTTACATACTTTGTTTAAAACAATTACTAAACAGAGGAGGTGGGCAGAGGTAAAACCATGTCATTATGTTTTATCTCACAGAACTTCCATCCAAATTTACATACTTTGCATTTAATCAAGATGAATGCTAAGCAATGACCTACAGCTGAATGATGTTAAAATTGAGAATTATTGCTTTTGGTTGCAAAAACAGTCATGGTCTGAGGTATTTTTTTTTTATCTTTTGATTACATTTACAGAACTCCCTGAATTGAGCAGACAGACACTCATTCACAGATACAGCTATAACAATAACACACACTGGATTTAATCACCTGGCTGTCCTCAGGGAGCCAGCAGAGAAAGACCGTGTACCTCTTGGGTCAGTGGTCTGTGTGAATTATAGATCACAGCTTTTTCTCCCCAGGTTTTGTATCTGGGCCTATGGGACACACTTGGCAAAAGGATAGAAAGCTCCATGGGCCTGCATGGGAAGGAGAGAGAGATAAAGTGTGGAGTAAGAAAATGAGGAGAAATGTGGAGTAAATTTTAAAATAGAATTAATCTTCTTTCAGAGCAAACCTTCTTTTAAAGGGTACAAATTACCTCTCTCTTCTCGTTGATTACATTTTCATGTATTTGGGGAAAAACAGCCTCCCCAACAATGTTGTGGAGTTTTTGTTATATCTGTACAGATTCTTACTTGACTCTTCCTCTCTGTCCTGTCTCCACACCGCTGTCTTTCTTTCCCTCTCTGTTTTCCACTCTACTTTTTTGAGCTGACAGCCACATAAGACGTGAAACAGATTATCAGGTTTTTGATAAAATTGGAGTTCCTAAGGACAGTTTGTTCAAGTAAAATCAATTTGGTTGGTAGATTCAGCCAAGAAACCAGTTGGATTCAGTTTTGATTTTTTTCAGAGTACAAACTTTTTTTTTTACTACTACAAAATATGCTTCTTAATCCTATGTCTATCCTATATGTTTCCTATCCTATGTCACCTGAAAACAGATTTTTGAGTCTGCCTGAACTGTATAATTATGAACTCTTTTCTCTCCATGTCTGCCTCTGTCGCTGTAAAGATAAGATTTTAACCTCATTTTAATCTGTTTATTATCAAAATACATTTTCATATACTGTGGCCATGCTTAAAAACACTGACCAATGCATGAGGGCACTGAACAAGGCCATTCAGAAGTAAAATCAAGCTTTCTTCATGTTATTACTCTATCAGAGTTGATACCGACAGAGCAATGACAGAGGGACAAAGGCCAAGGTAGAAAACAAGAACAGGACTTCAGTTATGAGTCATTCAATCATAAGATACTCATCATGTCCAACAGAGAAGTCAATCAAGTTCTATACATTTTGAAGACTGTTTGTAAGAACACAAACTCACCTCTGTCTCCTGTGACTGAAGACACTTCCAGGTTGACAAAAGTGAGTCTGCAGATACACTAAACATAAAGACTGCATTACAGGGAGATGAACAACTCTGCCGCTTATTCACCAACCCCAACTCCAAACATGCACAACCATAGACAGTGATGATCATATCCATATCCATATGCATATTTAATCAAATATATGTTCTTTGATAAGCCTTTTAACTATCATAGTATCAGGATATGGCACTATTTGAACAGGTCAAGATTTATACTGTATCATTGTGGTTGGTATTATATGGCACAGGCCAATTTGCCATCAATGCTGCAAGGTAGAGCTAAGATGTGACAGTTAACAGCACCAGTGCAAAAACAGTCCTCATGTTTTCATAATACATTTTAGCTACATTTTAAACCCTTGAATTAAAGGATAAGTTCGGTTTCTACAGCTTTCACATAGTTTATAGAATGAAGTAGAACAATATACTCACCCAGAAGGCTTTCCTGATCCAAACAGTGCTTCGGGAGATATTTAGATCCAAAATCGAGCGGCGGACATCCGTATAAATGGTAGCAGACGGGGCATATATAGCGCCGCTCCTAAAACTGCATTAATCGTCCAAAAACTCATTAGTTTCACCAACATTTCATCATGGTCCGCTCGCGCTACTCCTCCACGACAGTCCGGTGTCACTCCATCCATGTTTTTGTGACTGTGCTGACCTCTGAACTGAAAAGTCTCTTTCGGTTGCGCGTGCATGCGCAGTATGGCTAATTGTTTCAGCGGCAAGCGGTGGCTACACAATAACTTTCTTCTTCCAGTTTTGTGCAAAATGGACGAATATCTATCGGATGAAGATGTTGTGGACGAGAACTTTGAATATGATGGGTGTCCTTACAGTTTCGAGCCAGAGTATACAGATGAGGAGCTCATCGAAAGGTGGGCGCGGAGGCAAGAAACTTTTCAGTTCAGAAGTCAGCACAGTCACAAAAACATAGATGGAGTGACACCGGACTGTCGTACAGGAGTAGCGCGAGCGGACCATGATGAAATGTTGGTGAAACTAATGAGTTTTTGGACGATTAATGCAGTTTTAGGAGCGGCGCTATAGATGCCCCGTCTGCTACAATTTATACGGATGTCCGCCGCTCGATTTGGATCTAAATATCTCCCGAAGCACTGTTTGGATCAGGAAAGCCTTCTGGGTGAGTATATTGCTCTACTTCATTCTATAAACTATGTGAAAGCTGTAGAAACCGAACTTATCCTTTAATGGAGGCTGTAAATACCCCTTTAACAAAAGTTGACACAATGTAGTAGACCATGAAGTTTTCTTGAATCAGCCAAAAATAAAATGAAATTATGCATTACCTACTGGTATGCTAAATTGATGCAGAAGTGCCATATAAGTTCCTTTATGTGAAATTATTCAAGTTTGATAACATAAACATGATTTATATTTTTCTTTTAAGAATGGAGAAAATGGTTTGTTGTATGGAAGTCCTGTGCAGCGGGGAGATGATGGCCAGTGAGACCAACTGAAGTGAATGCATGGAAGCCTCATTATATGCAACCATGGCTGTTTTTCCAAAATCGACCAGATTTCAAGTAAAATTATGCAAGATAAAAATTAACATTTAGAATAAATGTATGCTACATAGAAAATGATCACCGCTGACTTCTTGGCCAAGCCACTGTGCTTTGGCTTATTTGTTGTCTAGACACTAGATTATTGTTTGATTCTCTGAGCTGTGCTTTTGACATCCAGAACAAGCTGACTGGACTGTTCTAGAGAATGAGCATCATTTATGTGTTTGCATGTCATGGTGTACGTTTGTGTAGACATGGGTGTCTGCGTGTTAAAGTCATTCACTGTGATAATGGAAGTCAATACAGCCTGTGTGTAGCTGTGTCTCATGGGTGCATTTGTCTTTGATTAAAGCGCAGAGAGAGAACGGCTGACTGCACAGGAACCCTAATTGTCTCCCTGAATCGCTGCATTGTGACTTCTGACAGTAAAGCTGACATGAGCGACTGACTTCGCTCTCTGGTGTACCAACTGCAAGTAGTCAATTATGACCTGCAGTTTGATAGTGAGGGTCTTATGTGTTGCTCTCTCTTGTTTTTGTCTCTGACCATTTAGTTCCTTTTTATCTGAATTATTAGTTGTCAGATAATTCTGTTGCCTGTCAAGTTGTTTATTTTGCACAATTCAAACTCAGAGAATTGTGACAGATTTGGCTGTTTTTCAAGATTCAAGATTCAAGATTTCTTTATTGTCATTCAACTTTATACCAGCAGTACACAGTGAACGAAATTCCGTTGCATATGGCTCATGACGCTTACAGCAAGTTAAAGATATTTACATAATACACAGAGACTTTTTATATACAGTGAGGTAGTTCTGTTTTTTGAGGTCCTAGGACTGACCTCTTGTGCAGAGTAGCAGCGGGTTTTCTAAAGTGAGGTGTGCAGTCGCAGTTTAGTGCAATAGAGAGCAGTTTAGTGCAGTTTAGTGCAAGGGACCTGTACGTCCAGACAATATATGTATTTACATATGTATACTAACTTCAAAAACTCACATGCATACTCACATGTACTCAGTTCGGCACACATACCCACAGATAACATACATACATACTTTTACCTCTTCCATTCTATATACTGTATATAAATTTTATAATTTATTTTATAATTTATACTGTATAATAATTTTAAGTAATTACCAATATTTTCTCTGATGTCACTCTAATGGAAACTTTAACTGTTGTGGTTATGAGACAGATCACCTGTCTTTGTCAAGTTTAAAGAGTGCTTAAGTGTAGTAACTGCAACTAACAATGTAGGAAAGAGTAAGGAAGGAAGAGGAAAAAACACTGCCTAGTAAGACAATTTGGCAATCTTTCCAGGGATTATGACCACCATTTGTTTTAGATACAAGAAGAGACTTGTATCTCTTAGAGTACACACAGAAAAATTGTCAGCTGATGGAAACTGAGCAGGTTGAATGGTAAATGACAGAAACCTCAATGGGAACTGGAGGACATGAAAAATCAAAGTTATTTGCTGATGCAGATGTAAAAATTTTGGGCTTATCAAATGACATGTAATACCAGTGTGACTTGGTAAAAACACTTCAGGATTTTTCAGAATCAGAGGATACAGTGGCTAATGTCTGTAAATCTGCACTTTTGCACTCGTCATGCAGATCCTCCTTGCTTTAATGAACATTGTGACATGTGTATCTAGTAAATGGGATGATCAAAATTAGGTTCAGTAGTCAAATAGGTTCCCTTTTGTTAGGGGTGACTTTATTTGTTGTACAGTGTATGTTTCATTTGTGAACTTTTGCAAAAGCTTTTCTTATTAAGTGGTCTTTTTTAGAGTTAATCAGATGCTTTGTATTTTTTTCTCCCCAAGCCAGTTCCAAGCAAGTAAGCATATTTATGATCACTTACTTGGCTGCTTCATATTGAGAGTTTTACAGGAGAAATGTTAACATTGCAGAGGGCTGCAAATGCAAAATCTATCAGAGGGAAAACTCCAGCACCGTTGTCTAAACAAGCTACCACAGTGCGGCGAGGCAACGCAGTTTACTTGTTGAGTACAAAATATCTTTGACTGTAAGAGCATGATAAGAAGCTAAAACACATTGAAAACAAAATATATTTAAAAAAAAAAAAAAGTATGAAAAGAGAACAAAAACAAGGACTACCATCACATAAATATATCAACTTAGCAAAGGATTTTAGAATATTAAGGGTTCATTATATGCCTCATTCACTTAACATATTGGCAGAGCAGTTGCATATGTTTGGCCATGAGATAGCTAGCCAACCCTTCTTGTGCTTATTTCGACTGCACATTCTTTTCAAACTTTTTTCATTGTAAACCCTTTTTTAAGGCTTTTTGTGTTGTGACACAACAACACAGATTCACCTACCATTCCTGCCAAATTGAAAGTAATTCTTATTATCAGTCAGTTTGTTTTTGTAAGTCATCTGAAGAGTATGTACTTTTTTACTTTCTGGGCAACATTTAATATGGCTTTTAACATTTATCAGCAAAGACAAAAGCAGAGAAGGGCTTAGTTATGATGTTACTTCTGAATGTTCTTGCCCTGAATGGGGAAAAAGTATAAGTGTATTATCAGATGTCCAATACAACACTTTAACCAAATCCACATGACCATCTTCTAGCAAAGGATGACAAAGTCATCACACAACTAAGAAAGGCTGGGTCTATGATATAATTGTGCAGTCAGTGCTCCAGAGAAGAGAGTTCAATGAGCAGTCAAAACTCTAAATAATCAAAGGTAGTTCTGACAAGGTTGAGAGTGGTGGAAGCTCTAGTCGAACCTGACACAGCCAGCTCCTCGGACAGTTCACCATGTTAATTTTGTCAGCAGAGCAGCTTGGGAAGTCTTTGATGCTGTTGTTGGGATTGTGCCTCTTTTTTACTCATAACCCTGAGAATGTCCTGTTCAGGTTATAAAAACCATCAACCTAGCCGCATTAGCAGTCCTGCCACATCATTCATTTTTGTTTTTGCATAGATTTTCTCTCAAGGTTCCATTGCAGAACTTGGGATTTAAAAGAAGGATAATGAAATGATCGATTACCTATAATCAATACGCCTCTGGGCTGAATGTTGTAAGAACTCCAGTGCTCAGATTGTCTGCCTGAATGAACAGTGATTTGAGCCATGATCAATGCTGACATCTAAGGATTTTATTGATTTACAGGCTCATTTTTCACCATTGTGTTGTGTTTATGAAGGAAAGGCAGATAACTTTTTGGCTTGGCCTCAAATAATTGATGCTGAGTGTTTAACAGCTAACAGTAAAACTCACAAAGCAGCACTTTTGACTCCCCAGACTTAAAGATTTACAACAAAACGTAGGCCAAAGTCCTCACAGAGAGTCAGGGAGGATGCTGGGGCTGAAAAGGAAGAGATGAAGGAGAAAATGAGTAAAAGGCAACAGTCTATTTTTACTAATTATTTTGGCCTCACTAAACTGCCTGCCAACCTCAAGAATCCCTTCAACCATCAAAATGAAGCAAGGCAGGAACTCTGAGAGAATTTACCTGAAAGACTTTTTAAAGGAGTGTAGGTAGTCAGGTGAGAAACAGGGAGGCCGTGGTGCTGATCTGAGATGCAGCATAGACCTGGTACAGCAGAATCATAACTTCGGGGATTTTTGTCTCCCAAAAACTCCAAACTGCTTTTAATTTGAAATATCATAAATATTTCATAAATGACTCCCAAGTTCTTTAATGTTTCTGTTCACACAGGTTTATGAGAGAGGAACCAATGTGGAGCAGTTTGTGACTCGTTTCCTGTTAAAGGAATCAGCCAATCAGATCCAGTCTCTCCTGAGCTCTGTGGAGAGCGCTGTGGACGCCATTGACGAGCAGCACAGCCAGTCAGGGTGAGTTCTGTTTCTCTGTTCTCCTGTGGAGAACTGAAAAGTTGAAATGTGTTTTAATGCTATCATGTGTGTCTCTATGTCCGTACAAATGGTAGCAAGTGTCGGTGGCCTTTTTTAACCCCTTAAAGCCTGTTTTATCATATTTGATACATACCTTTATGATGCCTCTATCAAATCAATATGATCAACAAATTATTTAAAAAAATCTGAATACAGTCAGATAAATGATAAAAATGTCCTCAAGTGGATTACTGGGAGCCAATGACTCCTAATGCATCAAATGAGATACAAAAAATATATATGATAAATTTTATGGAAATTTTGATTTTTCTGGATTTCAGTAGAAAGTGAAATAAACATTTCAGCCCCAAAAAATTAGAATTTCCTGGCTATAATTTGTGTTTTCAGGCTTTAAAGGGTTAAAATGAGGCCGTGTTTAGAACCAAAGTCTTTCAGCATCTGCTCACACAAACTCATACACACATAGAAAGAGTTTTTAATAAAAGTGCTAGTTAAGCTCAGTCTCTCAGATATGTGATCTTTGTAAAGCGCATACAGTCCATCTTATATTAACTGCATGTTTTATTCCCACTCTTTATTCTTCTTTACTCTTTACTCCTTCTGTACATGACTGTACAATACCTCTCTCTCTCTCTTACCCATGTCCCCCATCTCTCTTTTGACTTTTTAATAAGTTCTTGCATTATATTGCAATGACTTTAACAGCATTAATATAAATTATTATTATGTATTTATTATTATCTATATTATATATATTATTAATAATATATATTAGTGGAATGAGCAACACTAAAATGTGGGTAACATGTCAAAAACTTGTGCTGCAATCCCCTCTTACCCTGGAAGAAAGCCTATGGTTCCTCAGTGAAGCAGGGGTGAGGACCTGGTGTTCTTGGGGTCTTGTCTTCCTTTGCAGTCTGTTTGACTTCACCAGTCTCACAGAGCTTTTCTTTCTCTGCAGTCATTCATCCTGCTTAACAAAGTCACACAGATATCTGTCAGCCCAACTGTCGCCAGGTGGTGGTCTCGCTCATCCAGCAGGTCCAAGTAAACTAGACACTGCCTGAGCTTAAAATGATTTACACAAAAGTACGACATGGATACCACCCATTCTGTTTACCTTATACACAAACAAAGCAGCCATCCCAACACTTTTCTAATAAAGTTTTCTGATGACACTGTCATTGTGGGACTAACAGATGTTGTTAAACTGCAGTGTCAACTCCAGTTATTAAAGGGTTCATCCTTACCCTGGAGTCAGAGAGCCAGTAAACCAGCGACTCTCCCCACATTTTGCACATATTGTCAAAGGACAAAACAAAGCTTTCTTAAATGAATGCAAAAACTGTCCTGTCTTGTTTTTAGTCAGACAATCAATATGCTGGCTATAAGACAGATTTTCTTTGAGCAAGAAACCATGGTATTTATGGGTTTGAACACATTTGAACACATTCACATTCACCTTTTACCTAAGGTAAAAACCTCAGTCTCATTATGAACGTGAGACTGACAATATGTCCTATACTTTATTTAAAGCTGCTCCTATCAGAGGGATGATACAGGGTCCCAGTATGGACCCTTTCATGTTCATGATGCTTTTCTTGTGGGCAGGGCTTAGCTGGAGACAAAACATTCCTCTCGAGCAGAGCAACTGGATAAGTAATAGGCTTTTCTATGGGTATGAGATGTCCTCTTCTCTTCTTAACTGAGAGTGTTACTTTAAAAAAAAGTAAATTGACAAAAACCAACTGGGCATATTTGCTTCAAACCATTACTATTTCTCCTTTTAGACCCTGCAGTAACATCAGTTAACATCAGCTTTGGGCATTTGAATATCAAGTTTACAGCATTGACTTACGTGTTACCCCACTATGCATTATCAATACATTTTCCGTGTCAACCTGTGGTCCAGGTGGATAACCATGAGCTGAAAGGGTAGCAGTGCTGTCAAACAGCTTTTCTCCTCATTTTTTTTTAACAAAAATTATATAATGCAGCAGTTATAGATAACTTAGCTTACACTTGTAAGATGTTGATAAGATCAAAATGACAACTTTTTTTTACAATGAGGAGTGCCAAGCAAGGCCCCTTTTGAGAGCCAGCTCTTAACATTCAGACTGAATTCCATTTTAGAGACAGTCACCCGTTTTCTTTTTTTTGTTGTTAAGTAAAAGACATTAAAAAACAGTGCAGAAAAGAGCCCTTTGAAAGCATAAAGACTGGATCTTATTCTTGAGCCAAGCCAAATCATCTGGTTCTGTTTTAAAATGCATTAGCTTGCTAAATGAGTAACATACACAAACCCTCTTATGCCGCCAGTGAACTGGTGGTGGAGATTTATGATTCTGATGTCTGCATCGATGTCCTAGTGACATAGGTAAGAAAAGGGTCTATTAGAATTAGATTTTTGAGGATTTACCTCAACAAATTTGAAAACTCACCCATCTCTGCGTCAGTGAATCTCATACTTCGGCCAAAAGGCAGTGTATGATGGACAAAAGGTTTGCAATGTAGAAATGTAGAAACAATGGACAAAGATGAAGTTATGACATCCCTTTGTCAACAAAGATCTATCAGCTGCAGCCTCCATTTTCTCTCCAAAATGTAGTATAGTTTTTCAACAACTGATTCTCTTCGTTCTTCTCACTGATTCTCCACCTTTTTTTTTACAGTCATCTACCCGCCAAGGTGAGTCCACGGATGTCAGAGAAGCGTAACGAAAACTCTGTCCCTGATTACCCTCCTAACAACAGAGTCAGTGCCAGGGAGGCTGTCAGGACTATCAACACTGCTTCAGGTGATAACACACACATACACTTGCCCACACACACTGAGCACATCCTCTAAATGTTTTGAGACCATCTGTCATAAATGTGCATGATCAGCCACAACGTAACATTTTTAATGAGGGGATACCTTCTGGGTAAGAAGGTACAAAACTGTAAGTACCACTTTCAGTTTTCATCTATTTTAATACACACAAACACACTCCTATCCCTCTGTGATTCATTCTGCATTGTGCAACACCTCAAGCAGCGACCTGCAAAGGTCTGATGCAGTTCCTGCAGCTTTTTGGGCTGCGGAGATAAACTGGTGGTGGTTGCTGGGGAGAAATGTAGGGTTGGAGAAGTGAAAGGAGGAATAAAGTCGGCAAACTAAGATGGAAATGTGGTCAGGGAATAATAAAAGGAAACAAAGGCTGAGGGGACACTGTACAAGGAGTGCTAGTCATTACATCTCTGCAATATGCATACGTTTGTGAGTGTGTGCGGGTGTGTGTGTGTGTTTGTGTCTCAATTTCCTTAAAGGATGTTTGCCCCCTTGTTTTTATCCCCCTCCTCTGTTATATCAGTCCTTTCTTGTTCCCTCTTCTCACTCCAGCTGGTTTTTAGTGCCGCAGTTCACAGTAGCCTTGACACTTTGCACCCACTTCAACAAATTGCTTGCCGTAGAAGCAAAATTTCAAAAGTCATTAAATTATACCATTACTTTATCACATCTCTAACTTCACTTAGAAGAAAATCAAAGAAAGAGAAACAGTTGCAGCAAATGGAAGCCTCAAAGCCTTAAACAGTGGCACAAAAATTACTCGAAGATAACCCTTTATTGATCATGCATTGGGTGAATTTTAAGTGTTATTGGCAGCTGTCTGCCAAAGGCGTTCACTAGTGTCATTTCAGGGTCAACATGTCATTTAAATCATTGAAAGTCAGTCAGAGAAGTAAAACTGACAATATAAATGACACACAATGTAAATTTTAAAAAATGGCAGAATTAAAAGTTGTTTTACATCTTTCTTTTGAAGATGTAGCTCTCCTTTGGAGGCTGTGAGGAATATGATAATAACATCTTTGGACAAGAACATCCACTCATTTTTGTGTGTGGTTTCTGATACTGTCAAGTCAAGGTGCCCTGTGAGATTTCTTGGTAAAACAATTAGCTGTATTTATTTAAATGCATCATGTGACTTTACAAATAAAACAACACACAAATGTCCACACATTTGCCAAAAAAGATTTAAGTGTAATTTATCTTGTTTTAATTGCATTCCTTTAAAATTTGTCCAGATAGCATGGTCAACTTATTTTGCTGTTGTTATTGCTGTTTGGAAATGTCTAACTCTCTGTCAACTGACTACCAGGCAATGATCTGGAGGCATGTTTGCTTACAGAGTGTCGGTGGCTGAGACTAGTAGTTTGCTCTACCATCAGTTTGTAGTTAGTTGAGGGTTGAATGGTATAACAGCGTGTGTATGTGTTAGCCAGTAGGGGAGAGTGGGGTAAGATGAGAAATTTTTTACTTTTGTTTTCACTGAGGCAAGGAAAAATGCAACAGAGATAAAATGAAAACATATACTGTTATTTAGAATGTTTGCTATCAACTGAAATTGAAAGGGTGTATCAATGACGAAGAGCCTGGAAACTGTGGCCTTTCAAAATAAAGTGCTCCTGTGGCTCAACTTGCCCCAGGATAGGGGTAAGTTAAGCCGAGTCTGTGGGGAAGTTGACCATGTGACTTCATAACTTTAAATCTGAGTATTATTAAACGATAATGTATTGCTGTTGAGAGAGTCATTTCACAAGAGATTGTTCACTTTACAAGTAGTCTTATTTATTTTCTTAAACCTAACTTAAACAACCTAAAAAAAAAAATCAGTAATTTCAAATTTTTAATGCCATTAATGGACACATTTTGCAACTTTTTTAAGCTCAAGTCCATCTAACATTTACCTGCAGTATCAGTGTTGTTTTACACACCCTTCAAAGGCAAAAGATAGACTTTGTAAGCAGCCTTGGTATTGCTGTATTTTAATTTAAGTTTTGTGCCAACGGATGTCCCATACTTATAGTCATGTTTTCTTTTTAATGACCGTGGAAGCTTACTTTTCCCCAGCGCTGTCTGATATACCTGATTAAATTTTCATCAACTGTGGTTATGTCCCAGGACAGTTTGCCATGGATGGATTTGGATTTTTGAGAGCACATCAGTAGAAACCTGAGTTTTTCTTGTGGGTTCAACAAATAAAGCAGACTTTATTTCCCTAGGAATTAATTTTGGAGAATTTTGGACAGTGGATTTGGAACACTCAATAAAAAGATTTCCTTTGCCCTAGCTTGTAAAGCAGACATGACATCAATCCTGAATTGTTACCATTTCCTGAATTTATGAGAGGTAGGTGTTGCCCTGTTGAGGCCATTTTTTGTGTCTATGTTACCGTGATACTTTTTAAAGTTTTGCAAGCTTGTAAAATGTTATCCACAGTACTGCTGAGAGGAGCAAACCCTTAAACCAGGATTAGCATATGAGTTAATGAATCATCTTATATTTACTTTGTAAGCTTTGGTTAAGATAACGGAGGAGGGACATAAGGAGCTATGGAGGTTAAACAATTTTTGTGTCCTTTTATGTATTTGTTCTGGCAGAATATCTCCAGTTCTCACAGATTTTTTTTAACCCTTTGAGAAGCAGATTTTCTCTGGAAAGAGACATTTAATATCTATTGCATATTTCTTCAGTAATAAAGAAATTGATGTCTGCCAGTGTTTCAATCTCTATTTGTTGACATGTCCATGAAAGTTATGATTTATTGAGACCAAAATTTTTATTAACTCTTTTCAGGAACAAATCCCGTTCTTCTTATCCTGCACTGAGAGTCATCATCACTCAATGGAAAACTGGGAAACTTCCTGTTGTGAGGGGCACGTTTGAACAGTCAAGTCAGGAAATGTTTAAACTAGATTATCCTGACATTTCCAGGTAGTTGCAGTTTTATGTTACAGTCCGTCAATTGACATTTAATGGATTTTTAATGGACTTGCCTGCCAAGTTGTTGTATTGGGGCCAGTCCTGTGTGAATCCGCTGCTGATGCATAGGCTAACATGAGTAAGTTTGTTTTCGTGTCTCACCTCACTCCTGAGTCCATGACAAGCAGGTAGACACCATTCTTTTCACTGTGCGTGCAGTAACAAGGAAGAGACGGGCAGAGCTCACCCACAGCAAATTAGCTTAGCTCAAACACTGGGAGTCACTGAATAGTGTTAGCCTGCCTCTGCCTACAGTCATCAGACAAACTCTTCAGCAGCTCTAAAATGGTCCTGTGTGCTTGTTGTGACTCGCCTGTCTTCCCTGTCTGCAGAGGATGAGAGGACTCTTCTTTTGTGCTGGCAGTTAGCTGAAGCAGAGGGATAAACAAGCACTGCACTTTCTTTTCTGTCTTCTTTTTGTTTGGTTTGGTTGTATTTTGGTCAGCTAAGAGACATTCTTAAACCAAGAGTATGTGTACACACTGATGTACACACATATTGCCAGAGCTGTGTCAGAACACTGCCATGCTGTTTTTAGGGGGTGGGGGCGTTAAATAAAAATACTGAAATGGCGATGTTTGTCCTGTTGTCGATTCAGTCAGGTTTCAAGGTGTTTCTGTAGGCTTCGTAGCATGTTTTACAAGCTTTTTATTCTACCGGTTCAATAAGCAGGTCAGTGCATTCAGTAGGTTGTTTCAATCATTAGGTTCTGTAAATTCATTGTGGCAACAATACAATAACACATTGACATTAAAACAAAATTGTACTTTTAATACTTAGTAGCATGGGATGATGACTGACTGTGATAAAAAAAAAAACAAAGTACCAGTGTGTGCGTGAAAAAAAACTCTTGGAAAATTATTTGAACGTAATGTACAATGACATGTTAGATCACAACTTAAACTACTGCAGAAACTACTGATAACATATCCACATAGGAAATAGACGGTTGTTTTTATAGCCTCAGATATCTTAAATACATGTGTTTATGATCAAGCTTATCTGGTAAACCACTGGAGCACCCTAATTAATGAAGAGAGTCTGAACTAAAAGAAAAAGCTTACTGCATGTTTTGCCAATCTCTGAGTTATGCCAGCTTTTTATTTTGCTGAATTCTAATTAAATGGAATTTTCAAAGAGATTTTCAAAGTGCATTTAGCATATTACTCTGCAGCTGATCAATAAAATATATGTTTTTATCATTTTACAGAAAACAGCTTAAATACATGGTATTTGAAAAGGCTGCACCAAAACTGGGCATGATGCCGATAAAAAGGAAACCCCTCTTCACATTGTGTTTTATAGCTATTGTATCTAAATGACAGAAAATGACAACAAAACACTTTCTTTAATGTGGAGATCAGGCTGTGCTTTACATAAAATAACTCTGATAGCCTTGTCTTTCCATGAAGTAATTGTTGTAGGTCATGTTCATTTCATTTCATTTCATATCATTTCATCTGTTCTGTTCTCAAGCATCAATGTGAAAAAAGTGACAAGTTAAACCAAACTGGCATTTAAAAGCCTGTTTTTGAATTCCTGAAATTACAGTTTATCTAAGTGCTTTAGTTCTTGTTTTGCACAGAGAAAGAAAAGAATAAAGGCACCTAGAAAAAAAACTTCATCTGCAGTACTTTTCAGAGCCTAAACATCTGCCACTTCTTGGGATATCCTTGGATATATTTGAGCCAACAGCATATTCAAAAAGGTCAGAGAGCCACAGCAGACAATAGGGATGCAACAATTCTCAATGTGTGAATTGTGGTATTTTGGTAATAAGTACCAACAACTTTCATACATTATTGCCCTTTTCTCTTCATACTGTTCCATGTTTTTGCCAGTGTGTCAGCACACAGGGGTAAGGAAACTCTTTTGATATGAGCAATCACAAGCAGCGATGCGCTTAAGTGGGGGCAAGATACTTTGAGAGAAGAAGCAGCAATATAATGAGCACCACTTCTCTAATCTGTGGTGAGAGTTCTGCATTTGCAAGACCTTAAAGAATCATTCATTTTTCAGTTTATCAATAAGGCTATGGAGTCTTACAGGCTCTGTGACACAGAACCAGTTTATTAAATCAGAGATGCACAAACATTACCAGGTCCTGTAGGGTAATCATAAACTCCAAGCACATCAGCACTGTGCACCAAAAAAATGTGAAAGTCGTGCCTTCCCATTGTGGCCTTGTATAAAAAAGCACTGGTACATCCACAACAGACCGATAAGGTACTGGCTGCTGCAGCAAAAAAATCCCTCTTTCACTAAACATAAGCTTGTGAAAGGGTTTCCTCATCATTGTTTCCATCGTACTTTATTTTAACATATTATTTACTTGTGCTAACTTCAACATTACCATCTTAGATTGAGCCTTATCACTCACTACACAACTCCTGTTTATGATGATGGTATTCCTGAAATGTATCTTTTGATGCCTTTAGAGAAGCCCCTTTTTGCCTTAAATCAGGTTCATATATTATTTTTTGATGACTGCTAGTATGTTTCTAATCGCTTTCGTTTAAAAAAAAAATGCTATTTTTCATATTAAGAGCCCCTGTAATAGTGCTGCGTTCTCTCTTTGCCTCAGGCACTATGATAGAGCTCCTGTCACCATAAGGCTCCCTTCCTCATGTGGGCCCAGTCTGCTCTGATTGGGTGACAGGTCAACATTGTGGTAATTGGTCAGTTCAGCACCCTGTCATCAGCAACTCTGCATTCATTTTAACGTCTACACTCTGCAATGGGTTCGCTTCCCTCAGTCAATAGACTTAAACTAGTTCTATGCAGAGGAAGAGGGGGAACGGGGTGTTTTAGCCAGCTGCTGCCACTTTAAAGAGGGGGAGAAGGAGGTCATGATGCTGTGGGCTTTTTGTTTTCTTCATGAAAGTGCTCTGTCACACAGAGGAGACATGTAAAACACACCAAACTCAAAAAAGCACAACACAGGCTCTTTAATAAAAAGACTGCATATTAGATGGCTTTTGGAGCCATTGTGTGCAGATAAGAAAAATCCCATCCAATTTTTTTGGAAATAGTTAATTTTGGACCTCCCCACTCCTCCATGCCACAAACTCAGCACTCTCGTCTGTCTACCCTGAGCTATTTCATCATGCTTTGAGTCAATCCAATCCACTTTCTTATTGGCAGAATGATTAAATCATTGAAAGTCTGCACTGCAACAATATATTCCAATTCTCAAACAGACAACTGAGACTAGCTAACATCAGCAGAGTTCCAGAGAGAGAGGAGACTAGTGTCAATAGTCTGTGATAAAAGTTGTCAGTGTTTTGGTTGCCATGTTGGATTCCCCACTGGCATTTAACAGCTAAATACCTAACAGACTTCTTGTCTAGCATCAGCTTAAGCTGTTATATTATTATTTTTTGTCTCTTGACAAGGGCAAAGTGCATGTGTTTGCTGACTTGTTAACACATCCATTCTGTGAAAATGACTACCGTAATGTTCTGTCATAAGGGACACTTCATTGTCTCCATAATCATAAACAAACTGTGCCTCTGGTATAGCCAGATTACAGTCAAAAACAATATAAACTAATAGAAAAAAAAATAAAGAAAACACATATGAAAGCACCAGAATGCAGGAAATCAACAATCTTTAGGGTTTCTTGAGAGGAAACCCCCAAACCTCAGTGATAATTCTCTACCAACTCCTTAATGCCTACGATGTCTTTGGTATATTTGCATTGAGAAAAAGTCAGCCATTTTATTTTAAAAGTCAACAAAAACAGAAAAGCACCAAATATATACTCTTTAAATCTGAGGTCTTTGGTTATCTTTGAGAGCTATCTGTGATCGACAAATAGCTTTCATGGCAATCAGTATGAATTAAATAAAGCAATCAACTTGAAATCTAAATATAGCCCCTTCTGAATCCAAAAGTCAAAATGACATTTGCAGAAAAGCAGTTTTAGGGGTTTAGTTTCAAATTTGTGTCAAGCAAGCCAGTAGCTGATGTCCTTAAAAGTGACATGTTTTTCTTACAAACAGAGGAATTGACTTGAATGATACTGCTCTTTTTCCCCATGAGCCATTAGGAATTGGTCATCTTTCTTCCTGCATGTTTTCTCAGTCTTCTTATAGCTCTGCTAGTTTGGTGAAGTAAATATGTTTGTTCTGCAATGCTGAGAGAATGACTGGCCTCAGAAATGGTTACTTGTGATAAGTAACCCAGTATATGGGTCCTCAATGACCACGTTTAGTGTAGAGCTCCATAAACAGTATGTGCTCCAAAATGCATCATACAGAGGACAATGGCCAGGTTACAGGTGTCACTTTGCCAGTGCTGAAGGGGTTCACAGGGCCAGTTAGCCTGTCATACATTCATCTGCCAGAGATCTCTACATTTATCCCTCTTTTCCCTGTTGCTCTTTCATATCCAATCCCAACAGTGCTAGTACCTGTCTTACACTACAGCTGCTCTCAGCCATTGTTAAGCCTTTTTTTCTTAATATGTTTTGACATTTATAGTTTAATTAGTATCTGCAACATAATATAATAACTGTATCTGTGACATTCTTAATAAAAATGAAATGTACTTTGCATGGTGCTAGACTGCTACCTGTGCTTAGTCTTAGGCCCTTTCAACACGGAGACAAAAGCATTTTCATATAGAAAACATTCTCTGTAAAGACTTGTTTCAGTAAATGTGTCTGTTGTAGCGTTACTGAGGCCCAGAATAGAAAAAAAAGATAGAATTGATTGGGCGCCAGACAGATGACTAAATCTGTCGTTTTTAAAAAATAATAATTCCCAGGGTGTAGGTAGGCCCATAGCTCAATAAAGCCATGCTACAAAAAAAGAATCAAAGTTTATCTTGTCCCACTCAAAATTAATTCATTCCATAAACAAATTGAAAAAGAAAACAATTCAATAACATTTAAATGTAAATGTAAACAGTTCCACAACTAAGCAATTAAGTCGAAAATTTTACAGAGGTTAAAGTTCATCAAAGCAAATCTTCAATCTTGTACTCAGTCCATCAAAGAGAAAAAATTAGAATGCCACAAGCAGTTCATCAAACCCCAAAAATGTCCAAAAAATATTCAGAACCAAAATACCAAATGTCCAAAGTTCTTTGTCAAATCAAAATTCAAAAGGCACGAAACTACAACCCGACAACACAGTTCTCAGTCCTCCTGAACTCCCCCCCCCAAAAAAACACCAAATGCAATTGACATTGGAAATCTAGAAAACCCATACGTATGAGAGTGTGACAGAGAGCTGCAACAACTTGCGGCACGAAGAGCAGGGAACATGCGATGAAGACAGGTCCTGTCCAGGTCATTGGCCAGGGAAAACAAGGGCCACAGGCAGGACCACCACACACCACCCTGTCTGCCACATTCTCCCCTCCTTGGAGTGGGAAAAAAAAATAATAATTTTTTTTTGTTTCTCCTGTTTCTCCAAGTCCTCTGCACTGGGATAGAGGGGTTTAAGGTTGAAAATGTTTACCGTCCGAACGTCCTCCCCAGTTTCCTCCATTACTACTTGGTAATTTATGGGACCTGTCTTAGTCACAACTCGATATGGACCTTTCCACTTTGCAGCCTGCTTGTCCATGAATTGTTCCTTGTAACTTGACTGTGGAAATTGCCTAACCCAGACTCTGTCTTTCGGCTTGAAACTTGCATCCCTTCTTGTTTTGTTATAGTTCCTCAACTACTGTTTACGTGCTTTCTCACCACTTTCTTTTACACTGTCATAGAGCTGTTTCAACTGGTGAATGGCATCATAAGTTGAGGAATCGGGAGTAGGGATACCTCTTTGTAGCAGTTTATCCATGGGGCTTTTCAACTTTCGACCCAGTTGTAACTCTGCAGGCAATACCCCTATGGTTTCCTGAACAGCAGAATTAACAGCAAACCGAAACTCTGGGATATACATGTCCCAGTTCTTATGATTGTCTTCCACATAGGAAGCGATCATGCTTTTCAAGGTTCGGTTTACTCGCTCTTTCATATTAGGCTGGGGATGATAAGCCGTAGTTAATTTGGGTGTTACAGACCATTGTTCACAGATTTCCTTGAAAACAGAGGAAACGAACTGCGAGCCTCTGTCAGAAAGGATAAAATCTGGAATACCCCAGCAAGTGAAAATCTCTTTTCGAAGGACTTGAGCAATCCTCTGAGCAGTATCAGCTCTGAGAGGGAAGAGCTCCACCCATTGAGTGAAATAATCCACAAGGACCAATAGATACTTATTTCTTTCAGGGCTCCAAGGCAGGGGACCCATAAGGTCAACCCCTAGCATGCAGTTGGGTTTTGTCACCTCAGACTGCTGGAGTTTCCCTGCTGGTTTCTGATTGTCTGCTTCAAGACGCTGGCAATTCAGACAACATTTTACATAGTTTTTAACATCTCTCCACATTCCAGGCCAAAAGGCCACCTCTTGCAGTCATTTGTATGTTTTGTAGATTCCCAAATGACCACTTAAGGGATTGCTATGGTAAGCATCAAGCATGAGAGGAACTAAGCTCTTAGGCATAAAAATGCGGTAGTGATAATGATTATCGGAAAGTTTTTTTCTGAGATACACTTTGTCCTCCAGGACAGCGTAATTTGACATGCACTCCTTATTTTCTGCCAAGTTTTGAATAATTCTTTCAGTTTCTGGATCTTTGTGTTGTTCTTCTAAGATCATGTCTAGGGTCATTGGAAGGATATCTGTGTCTTTCTGTGTTGACATGAGATTTAAGACACCGCAGGTAGGTATCCTAGACAGAGTGTCAGGAACAACATTCAGTTTTCCTTTTCGATATTCCACAACAAAGTCAAACTTCTGCAACCTCAAAGCCCATCTGATAAGACAGCTAGTGGTTTTGGTGGAACTCAAAACCCACTGTAGAGCAGAATGATCAGTCACAACTGTAAAGAGTTTAGGTTCAAGGTAATGTTGCCATCGTTTCAATGCCCAAAGGACCGCAAGGCATTCCTTTTCTGTGGCTGAATAATTTCGTTCTGCATGGTTTAAGGTTCTACTTGCATAGGCAAGCACTTCCTCTGTATGCCCATTTGTTTTTTGTGTTAAGACTGCCCCGAGTCGTGTCTCACTTGCATCCGTGTAGACAATAAATGGCAGTTCAAGTTTGGGTGACCTAAAATCGGAGGAACAAGCCGGCTAGCCTTTAGCTGGTCAAATGCATTTTGTCACTCTGCAGTCCAGATAAATTTTTTTCTTTTCTTTTTAAGAGCATTTATGGGTTCTGCAGTCTTCAAGAAGTCAGGCACAAATCTGTGATACCATCCCGTAAGACCAAGAAATCGCTGAACTTCTTTGAGATTTTTTGGCACAGGATAGGTCTGGATAGCTTTAATTTTTTCATGGTCAGCTGAAATTCCATGTCCACTGACAAAATGGCAGAGAAACTTAAGTTCCTGGAGACAGAACCTGGATTTTTTCAGGTTTATTGTCAGCTTGGCTTCATGTAGTTTTACCAATACTCTCTGCAGATCTTTGAAATGCCGAGAGACATTGGGAGAATAGATAATGATGTCAACTAAGTACACCAGACAAATCTTTCCTCTCAAATCTCCCAGGAGAATTTCCATTAATCTCTGAAAGGTGCCAGGGGCATTTTTCAAGCCAAATGGCATTACATTGAAATGGTATAAACCAAATGGAGTGTCTTATCCTTACTGTCTGCATGCATAGGTACTTGTCAGTATCCACTATTCTAGTCTATTGTAGAGAAGATGGCAGGATTTCATTAATGTTTGGGAGGGGATAGGCATCAGTTTCAGTGATAGCATTAACTTTTCTGAAGTCAACACAAAATCTATGACCACCGTCTTTCTTCGGTGGCAGAACAGCCGGAGAGGCCCAGCCTGAAGATGAAGGTTCCACCACACCAGCTGTCAACATCTCCTGCAACTGTTCTTTTACTATAGCTTGTTTGACTGGAGACATTCTGTAAGGTTTTTGCTGAATTGGTACTTTACTAATAGTGTGTATTTCATGTTGCAAAACCTCAGTTTTTCCTGGTTTGTGTGTACAAACCTCTGGGTTGGACTCAAGCCAAGTTTTTAGGTGTTGCTTGTCCATGTCTGCTAAGTGTGCGCTGCTAACAGCTAGCTGGATATAGTCTGCCACCCCCAAGCAGGTAGGTTCCAAATGAAATTCAGGAGGAGGTATGGAGCTTATCAGAGCAACAGTTTGGTTATTTCTTTGTCTTTCATCATTTTTGTCAAAGTTGTGTTTTTGCTTAAAATGGGCAAGTTCTGGTAGGCGGACACTGCCAGGTTGAAAGGGATGGACAACTGAAGGATTGGATTTAAAACTGTACGCGGTATCTGTCACATTAATTTGCATTTCACTGAGGAACAGATAGTCAAGGCCAAGTACAACCCCATAAGCAAGAGTTTTAGGGGCTAGTGCTGCTGCTGGGAGGCTGACAGTATTTCCTTGAACATTGGTTTCTATTTCATTCCATCCAAGTGGGGTTGCTTCCTCACCATTAGCCAAGTACAGAGGACCTTGCAGCCAAGGCTTTAGAGCAGCCTGAGATCCTTCAAGATCCCTCCAAAGATATTCATGAATAAGAGTGTAGCTGGCTCCTGTGTCAACAGTGGCTTTTCCCCTGCCATTTCCCTATTGCAATGGGCACAACAAGTTGTTCAGGTTTAACCAACCTTCTAAAATTTTGAGTTTGGTTGCTTGGGATCAGGTCATTTCTGTCCTCTTTTGTTTGTGCATGTTTTGGTTTGGGCTTTCTAGATACTACAGTTGACACTGAACTGTTGTGAGAGAATCCAGATGTCATAGATGGGCGAGAGTTTCTGTTTTGATGGCCACTGGATACATTTTTGGTGGGATTAGTGGTTGTTACTTTGAAGTTTGGACATTGGCCAGGTGGATGTTGACCATTACATCTCCAACATAGAATAGGGTTATCAGGTGGTTTGTTAGGGAACGTTTTTGGATTTCGGGGTGGGGCACTTAAATTTCGGTATGCGATTTTTGTTCATATTCTTGTTGCTGTTCAAAATCTTTGTCAAGTTGGTGACCAAGACGTACCAGACTGTCAACATCATTCACTCTGCCTCGGAGTTGACTTGCCAAATGGGGTTTGATATTTTTGAGAATCATCTTAACTATCGAAGATTCTACAAGAGAGGAGTTCCATTTTTTACACAGTGCTCTGTAAGAGAAAGCAAAGACTCGTATGCTTTCTTCCTCCCTTTGTTTTCTGTTTCTCACTCGTTCAGCCAGCTCATCCTCATAGTCATCAACAAGAAAGGCAGACAGAAAAGCAGATTCAAACTCCTTCCATGTTGTAACACTGGACTTTGCTATCTCCCACCAATCAAGTACAGTACCATGAAGTACTGTCCTGAATGTTTTTAATGGTGAATTACTACATTATTAACATGTGCAACTGATTATTGATTGCTTCAAATGTTTGATGTTTATGCTTTGGGTTATACATACATAAAATTGTTACATGCTTAGCTGCTTGTGTTACTTAAAACATTTCGGGACATTAATCTGGTTTCCTTAACTTTAAATGTGTGTTTTTCAACTGTGGTAGACAAAGTGGGGTACTTTTTTAGGGAACAATGGCTGATTCTACACAATCTGCCACACTGTCCACACAAAAACACTGAAAACGCAATGCCAGACAAAATATGCCAGACCTGTAAGTGGTGCTGTAACACTGCTTTAGAAAGACACCAAAACCAGGGAAGAACATGTTGAGCATAGGCCTGAGAAATCTCACTGGCGTCTGCTGTTTTCCATGTCCTCTTGTTGTTCACGGTGGTCGTAAAGGAGCAGAAGATTTTGCTGTCAAAGCCATAACAAGCTATGTCACTTCTGCAGCACGAACGCAGCACTATTCCAGCATTGTTTCTGTTGTTGTCAGAATTTGCGATTTAAGCGACAGATGGGGCTGTGAAGCCATCGTTGCTGAAGCTATCTGTGTTCATTGTCCACACAGAAACACTCGGCTGGCGTTTTTAGATTCATATACTCTGGGACCCATTATCAAAATGTGAATTATCGAGCACCTGAAACGTTGTATCTGTGTGAGCAAAATGCCTATACAAATACAAACTTATGCGGATATACCTGAATTAGTTTCTGTGTGGACAGCCTCTTAGACTGTATAAGAAATGGATGTAGCCTCAGTGACATTAGTGACTGAGGAGTAATATGTAAATCCAGTGATGTGAAAATGCTTTCTCAACTTAACGTCAAGCTGTCCTAGGGACAGGCAAAGTGGTGGAGCTCAAGCCAGCTAGTGAACAACTAAAGAGAGTCTGCCTTGTGTTGTGATAAACACGTAAAACAGTGGAACAATGTTTAATTTGGTCCCTGTGTCCATTTCTCACTGTTGTAGCTGAAACTCAATGTGTAGTTTGTTTTTTCCCCTGAGTCGTGTTAAGCTACAAATAAAAAATAAAAAAATTCTGTTTTTGCTTTTCAAATTAAAGCATCCAGCCAAATTTACAAATTAGGATTTTTATACTGAAAAATGTGTTCAAGGTGACATGTTTTCATTGATGGGGCTTTATAGGCAAGTATAGGCAAGTAGAGCTGCTGTGTATCCAGCTGCTTCTTTATTGAATATCAGGACTCAGCAGAATACTTTGTACCATTTTTGACAAGACAAGCAACTAATGGGTTAAAATATGCCTTTAAGCAGCTTTTAAAGATATTGTTATCATTACACAAAGGATGGCAGAGGACTGTTTGGGATTAAGACTGAACTGTCCATGTTCGGTCTTAATCAGTCAGCAGCTGATATGGGAAAAAAAATAAGATGTTCCAGATATATACTCAGCTTGCTGCTGAGTGATGGAGCCATACTTTTCCTTACTTTCCTTATCTGCATAATTTTGTTGTGGATTTGAGAACTTTTATAGCAAAAACTGACTATAATGACTGCTCTTTATTACATGCTAAAAACTCATTAATGTCAATAATACAACAATTACATCAATACCTGTCAATATATTGTGTGTTCCACAATCATGCAAAGTAGATAATCATATCTTTGTTCGGTACCCATTTGATATTTTCTCAGTAATTAAAAGTCCCTAACCTTGCACGGGACCAGCCGATTCAATTTCAGTAATCATGCAGATCCATCTTGGCAAGCTCCAATCTACATTGTTTGTGCTCGGCCCAAAGTAGGACGGCCCAATCAGAGTCTTATAGAGCAGGAAGATGTGAGAGAGACGAGTGAGGCCATGGCAGGAAGGGACTGCCCTTATAGAGATTAGCATAGATGCTAACAGCTTCAGTAGCAGTTTCAGCAGATTTTGACTGCATTTCTATATTGAATTAAAAAATATGTATCAGCACTAGAAACTTCCCCATGGAAAGTATATTTTCACTCTACTTCCAACATTTTTTGACCTGAGTTTGTTTTATGAAGTGGTTCATGTTCTGTGATGCAGTAGTGCCTGCCTACGGCCTTATTTGATTGTCTTGTAATAAATGTTATTGACAGAACGACTGCCCAATCACCTGCCGGATATGCTTCTGAAAGGTTCTTCCCTCCCCAAACATGTTCTATGGGCTCCTTTCCAGATGGATTCATGAAGTATTTTGAATGGTTCATCTGGTGTGTGAGATCAAAAATTCCCCTCATATATGGACAATTCACATGGAGTGGTATTAGTTCCAAAAATTTGATTTGATTGGTGATTTTCATTTTTTTTTTTTGAGTTAACACTCATAAACATGTTGTGTAACACCTTTTATTTTATCAACGCAAACTCAAAGCTAGACACTAATGAAGAAGGTCTCAGAATACTGTACCTGTTTTTTTTTTTTGTTGTTGCTGTTTTTGAGGGGCCATGTGGAGTTGTCCTACCTGGCCTCTGGGAGTTTTTTTGTGTGGTTCTGCTTTTTAATCAGCTATAGAGACGATCAAACAAAATCATGTTTTTAAATTTATTACTTGATATTTGTAATCCCATCAGACGAGCAGCATGTATGAAAATGAGGAACTGTGTCATATCAGCCATCCAAGAATGCAGGAGTTCAAGGTAGTATTAAGAGCAGAGGTTATTGAAATATGATGACACAACAGCATGCTAAACTTTATTTTCAGCACAAGACATCATATCTCAATCATTACATTTATAGAAGGGGTGCACGTGGTTTACGTCATTTTTGTGTATGTAGATAGTGGTTATATACAAAGGTTCTTAAGAGATAAATTGGGGGCAAACATTCTTGGGTGGCTGTAGGATGGCCCACCCATTCACTGTCTATTTGTGGGGAAACAGTGACTCTATTTGCCATCCTGGTCTTTTTCATCCCCAACCACACGACCCATTTTTCTTTTTTCCCTCCCCTCCCCCCTCTCCACAACAATGTCGGCTGTAAAGCAGCCATGACAGCAGAGGACCTTGATGTCAGCTGCACTTTATCTTGAGTTAGGACAAGTCGATTGATGAATTACTCTCAAATCCCCTCTCTTCCCCTCAGGGCCGGGTCTAGGCAGGCATATATGAGAGGGCAGTCAGAAATGTGAAGGGGGCTTTAGGCGTAGTGTGTACACATCATGCTCAAGCACTTTTTTTCTGTGCTTATAGTAACAGTGTTTTCTGAATGGAATTGAGTTGTTAGCCATGTGTCCAACCCCAGCTTGGAGAAGTGGACTGCACTGTCAGGCCTCGACCTTCAGACCTGTCCAACTTGGGGGTCCCACCTGAAGACTGAGCTCCTGCTGGTATAGCTCTAGCTCTTAAGTTACCTTAACTGGATGGTCTGAAAGGTAGTCTTATGAATAATCATAAAAAAATCACTTCTCAAACTAATTTATGAAACACAACGTATATAGGGCAGAACATTGTTGAACTTTTTTCTGTCCTTTTTTCTTTCTTCTTTTTTGACTTGTTTTTTTTTCATTTATTTAATTGTTAGCAACTTTGCAGCTCACCTTTACTTTCAGTCGGGGTCTGTCAGACACAGGTCATTTGTCCTCAGTCTGTTACAGGCAGTGGACACTCATCTCTGTGCCTGTGTGACTGAGAAACACCCCCCTGAACAGAAGACAGGATGACTATTCCCCATTTGACTGAACAAATATTGGTGTTATATTTAACGTTACTTTGATTTTTGTTGTTGTTTTTGTTAATTATTAATTATAAACTATCTCACAGTCACTGAGAGGCAGAGCTTTGCTGCTTCTTCAGAGTCTTACCGCTCCATGCTGAATCCTGACGCCACAGTCAGGCTCCCTCTGGGCTCATTTGCATACTAACAGTGATTGGATGATTACTTAGGGCTCGGAGATGAGAGGAAGCTGGTACTGTCTCTTGTTCTTTTTTCTGCTGATTTTTCTGCTACTAAAGTTACTTTTGTCGACTTGAAATATATTTATTTTGAAGGTATATTGAAATGTGCTTTCTCAACTTCTAAAATTTTGATTTGAGGGGCGTTCTCCCCTCCCCTACGTAGAGCCGGCCTCGCTTCTCCTCCCCCATTACTGTTCAAATACCCAACCTCCCACACCTATGGCTAGATGCACAAATGTGAGGTTGACCTGTAGTTCGGTTACCTCCCCTTTTTTAAATCACAACAGCATATGAACCTTTTTATTGTTAAATATGTTGTCAAATGTGATTGATTAATTGGTCCTAGAAGGAGAAAAAGGACAAAGCAGTGATCTTAAGGTCACAGGGGTATAGGAAACAAAGGACAGGAAAAAAACAACACAACTAGTGAGCTTAAAATGTTCACCACCACACTTTTAAGTTGAGTCTGAAAAGCTTAAGTGTTACCATCTGTAAGGCTTCATGTTGTGCCTGTCACTTTTCTGACAAGTTTTAATTGCAAATGAACGACAAGTAATTGCTCAGTAATTTCTCAATGTGAGAGTTCATTTAGATTATTACAATGTAAGAATGATTGCTTATTTTGTCACATTTATCACATTTAATTTATGTGTTATAGATATCCCCTTGTTCATGAGGCATGTTAGCTGCTAACAGATTTCTCAGGCAGGCTACTTTGCCTGTCAGTTTTCCAAGAAAAAACACAACAATATAAAAACCCATCATCTTTTTTATTTTATTTCATTTTATTTTAAATGACTGAAATTTGTCTAATACAAGTTTGAGGGGGTATTGAAGCAATATTAAAACAAACAATCAAACAAACAAAACTCAGAAAGGCTACAACTCATGAACTCAACAGTGTTAAAAGTTGCAATAAACTAGCTTTGCTGAAAAAAAATCTACATGTATATGGAATTAAATATATGGGTTCAACCAGTGACTGTGTAACTGGTGGCTTTCAGTGTGTCTATTGCAGTATTTGTGTTTGCTGAATTTTTTTTTATTATTAAATATGTGCTTTATAAGGAAACCTTGGCTAATAATGAGCAGCTTAAAAAAGACATTTACAAGGACTTATTCTGTTTTCACCATCTGCTGTAACAGTGAGATCCTTATTCAGCTGATAGTCAGCTTACACACAGTGACAACACAGTCACTTGTAATACTGCAACATACTTTAACGTCACAACTGTTGTGTGTATTAGAAGAGACAAATGAAGAAGTGGAGTGCTGACTGTGTGTTTTCTGTCCTTAGCATGAGTTGACCTGATTGGCAGTGGTTACACTGTGAGTTCCATTTTATATACATATATATATATATATATATATATATATATATATACATATATATATATATATATATACACACACACACACACACACACACACACACACACACACACACCCACACACACACACACACACACACACACACTTACTCTTATTAGGATGGTTGTTGATGGTTGTTTAATTGAAGACTTTAAAGGTCTTTTTAAGACCAGAAGTAAGTAAAATAACGTCTTTGTACCAGTTTTTGGATGTTATGTCGGACCAAATGTCTAAAGGAATTCATTTTTATAGTTTGCTGGAAGACTTGTGATTTTTTTATTTTTGATTTTGGAGCCTCATTTCCTTGAACTTGCATTTTCCCCACTCCTGTTTTATCCTCTGTTAATAATCTATATATGTGCAGGTTGTACCTACATGCCATAATTGCTGCTGCGATTGCTGTAAATTATCTTGTGAAAGCAAACTAAAACAAGAATATGCATAGCATGAAAAAATATTGACATTTGACATCCCAGTCAAAGTCCAACCTAATATATGAGACCTACTGAAAGCACAATGAGACATTTTAAGTCATTAAGTGACCCTGTAATTTAAGGCCTTCTAAGACTTTAAGGATCTACAGGAACCCTGCATTATAAGACCTTTGAAAATTATGCCATAAGTGTTTTTTTTTTTTAGTATTTTAGGTATTATATTTTTATATTGTAAACCTAGTTTTGACTACTTCAGAGCTAAAAGAGTCAACCACCCATTTTATCTTCTTGTTAGACATTTAAAGAAAAACACATACACACATAGAAGGCTATGCTCCTTTAGTTATGGCATTTTAAAGAGTTTTAATTTGAATTAACAAATTCATATGGGAAGAAGCAGTTTGACCTTAGCACTTTTACATTCTTGGTGTAGAATTATTTTGCTTTTAAATGATATATTTGTATTTATCCTTTATATTGGTTATCTAGGTGTTTTGCACTACAATCTTGCAGATAAAATGATCAGAAGTAACTTCTGCACAATAACAATGGATAAACCTCCTTACACTTTGACATTAAGATCTCATTTTAAGAACAAACATAACATAAACTAATTCGATAACAGAAACAGGGGTATTGCGGCTTACATTTGATATTTGTTGGACCATCAGTTTGAGGGTCGAGGGTTTGAGCCCAGCTCCAGTGGCCACAATTACTCCCACTCAAGGGTGCTGCCAGGGATTTCAGGCCCCATGAAAAGAAATCTTACTGGGCTCCCCATAGCAGGCCATAAGGCCGGCAGAAAATTTTCATACTGATTTACAAAAAAATGCAGTTTAATGATATTTTTGACTATCATTCCTATACTTGTGAAAAGAACAACATGACAGTTATTTGGTAGGGAAAGCACTGAAAAAACAATGAAAATCATTTAGATTCAAGTATTTGCTGCAAGACTGATAGTCTATATTCCAAAAACCAATCTGTTTCTTTAAATACTTGAACATAAAATTCTCTTTAGAATAATTACCAGAAAATAAAAAACTTAAATACAAAATAACCTCTTCCATTAAAATGAAATGCAATTATAATCTGTGGAGAAAACACCATCAAAAACAAAATGGCCAATTGCCTTTTATGATATATTGTAATTTGAACATGTAGCCCAACATGCAGGTTTAATTTATCTCCAAAACTGTGGGCTCACAGGTTATGGCATGAGATTTGCGGTGAAAAAGTACATATATGAGGCGATGTGGTTGTTGCTATTAAATCTTCTGATTTCCAGAAAATGTAAAAATTTCTCTGGCTGGATTGAGAGCAGTCACCCAGTCTGCATGAACTACAAATGTCCTCTGTTCCTGCTGCAGAGCAGAGTCCAAAACTACTGACCAAACTTTAGATTTCACAGATAGATGATGCTTTTTATATCATTAAAATCATTGTGAAATAAATACAGACTATAGGCTTTTTTAAAAAACGAGTTTTTATTCACTAATGTTTTTTTTCTCCATAATAATGGATTCATGTAACACACAGCTGCTCACCTCCTTCCTCAGGGGATACCTGGGCTTGTTCAGGTGGGGGAGGGGGGTGACAGACAGCTGCTGCTCCTCTGGACATGTCTGTGGGGGGAAATGATTGACTATGGGCAGCAGCTTTCTAAACGTTTGCCTGCATTGATTATTTAACTGAAACAACAGTGAAATGTCCAGAGTTTTCTCAGAATTATGAGCTAATATGGGGAGAAAAGTGAGCTAGTTCATAAACTATGGACAAAGTTAGGATTAGAAAACAGGCTGATGCTCCAGAACTTTCCATCACATGAACCACTAACAGACCCACCCTGCCTGTGGATGAACTGGGTGACCTGTTGACCCCTTGCTTCCTTCTCCTGTCTGAGCCTTTTTCTTGCTCCCAGATGTTTGAGGCATCCTGCCGTCTCTGCCTCCACTCGCTGTCTGTGAATAGTTAGCGCTCTGCAGGCTGTCAGAGCAGGTGGACTGAACCATTTTACGTAAATGGGGGGGGGGAACTTGAGAAATGTTTTGCAAAACATATAAACTTAGTGTTACCAATAGATTGTATATAAAATATATGTGTAACTCTAAGTTTATTACTGAGTGCAATAATTTTTTGTCAGTTTTATAATTGTATTAAGGGCCTCTCTGGGCCCCTGTCAATCATGGGCCCCTAGAATCCTTCTTCTTTTCCTCCCCTTTTAGGCGCCCCTGCTCCCACCGCTGCATCAGAGGTGCGTAAATGGGTATGAAAGGTCATGGATGTGTCAGCTAATACTAACTGATTACTTACACTGGAACTTCAACCA